>OZ018334.1:47749302-47774302 GCA_963969495.1 Ceratothoa steindachneri
AGCACACTCCAATAATAAATTTTAAAATGATGTTCGCTTTCATTCAAGGTCTTGTTTTACATGTCACATGACGATTTAAGAAAACATGGTATGCTTCCTTCTTGGTCAGTAACATGGGTATACAAAGTATCCCTACTTTCTATGCATGTGGGACAGCAGAGCTCAAGAGTAGCATTGGCAGAGAAGAATTGACCTACAAGATCTTAAACATTCTACATGAGCCACTCAGACATAAAAATTATATTCCCATCTCTTCACATTAAACTGGGTCTTATGAAGCAATTCATTAAAGCATTGTTTCAAGTACCTCCTTTGGGCAAGTCTTGTCAAATCAAAAAATCAAGGCAAGTGTTTGATGGTCCACAGATTCGGCAGCTCAGACGAACATTTCATTGGAACAATGTCAGAAGTTGAAAAGAATGCTTGGATATCATTCAAAGACCTTGTCCAGAACTTTCTTGAAAATATACAAGCATCCAGAAACAATTGAAGGGTTACAAAACACACAGTTGCAACATGAACATCAAGTTCCATTTTCTGCAAAGCCATCTTGCTAACTTCTCAGAAAACTTTGGTAAAGTGAGTGATGAGCAAGGTGAGTGATTTCACCAAGATTTGATAGTTTAGAATGGTAACAGGGTAGATGGAATTAAATATGTTAGTTGACTACAGTTATACTCCAAGAAAAGCTGTGTAATTTTTTGCCTTAACTATTTGCATACAATTTGAGAATAGTAACAATATGCTTTGTATGAACAAAATAAATTTGTACAAACATCACAATAAAGCAATTATTTATATTTTTCCAGTGTATATGAATTGTTCAAACATTCAATAAAATTATAAAATAAGCAAATTTGCTAAATGTGGAATTTTATCATTTTGGATACAGAGTGAGGGTATCCTGTAGCTCAAAATGATGTGATACAGAAAAACTTGCATCATTTTTGGATTAGAAGAAAAACTATTAAAAAACAAGTGTCAGATCGAACAGTGATAATTATTGCTAGTGCTGAAAGTCCTGAATGAAGAAAATCCATGGTAGAGGTACAAGAGACCTTAAAATTGTAGGTCTACCACTTCCAGGCAAAAACATTTAGGAACAAGTCTGGGTCAGAAGTTTTGGGCGAGAGATGTGGTTCGATTCCCGTTGTAGTCAACACTCGAGCTGGCATCTGGACCACATCAAAAGTGATTAAAAGGTCATCCACGTAAATGGTAGTAAGAACTCGATGCCCGTTGTAGTCAACACTGGAGCTGGCATCTGGACCACATCAAAAGTGATTAAAAGGTCATCCACGTAAATGGTAGTAAGAACATCTTCAGGCAGGACCAAGGTGCTATTGTGGTTGCTCAGGGCAAAGAGACTGACACTGAGGACAATTACCAGCAGGATACCATCTTCATGTCCCACTGTGCCAGAGAGGGTTGCCCCCATAATCTTGTAGAAATTCACTTATAAAAATTGGAAAGAGTCTCCTCACCCCCAATGTGTAGAGGGTCTCCATCATAGGCCTTCTCATAATTCTGTCAAAGAAGGAAGGACTTGTAGATAGTATTTTAAAGCTGGAGCCGAGCATTTGACAGTGAGTCAAACTTAAAGAAGCCACACTGTACTTCAGGAAAAAAGTTAATCAAATGTGTAACCATTTCTCCATCAACTTGCATATGCAAGGTAGAGAAATTGGGTGGCAACTGGATGAGGTATAGTATCTCCCCATTTTGCAAAAAGCAAGCACATGAGCCATTCACCAGGAGTCTGGGAGGATACTGTTTCCTGTTGAAAAAATGCCATACTTCACTCACCTAGGTCTTGGAGGATGGCATAATGGACATCATCCAGACCAGGGCAACTCAGTGTAATCCTGTTGTCAAAAGGTTCCCCGTTTTTGTGCCTTCACACAAAAACAGTATTTATGATTTTTTTTGACATACCCACCAAAAGGTAGATAAAGAAAATGCCATGTTACTTGCAGTGCGAGTCAGTGGCTATGGGTGGAGGTAAGGACTTTGAAATCTGACCATGTTGCAGTCATGATTGTTTAAGGCAAATAAGTCCAACAAGGTATTTGATGCCCTAACCAGTGAGCTTGCAAAGCATTCAGAGATGGATGTTGAAAGCATGCAAGACTGGCATTACCAAACTACCACTTCACAAATAGAGGCACTGGCCACCACAAACTAACTCAAAGATTTTTAGGGGTGTTTAGATGTAGGTGGATCTCAAGCCTAAGATTACATCCAACGATATTAAGAATCCAATACCTGCCTTAGAAGACCGCTGTTAGGACCATCCGGCAACCACTCCGCAATGTTCTCTATTTCAACCACCACACACTCCTCAAAAATGCTTCTCTTCCTCCCAGAAGATAATGTGGGTATATTTGACTAATAATTAGCTTGGGACCTAGTGGAGTAGCAGAATGTGATGTGGAGCGATGAGGCCACATTTAATATTACTGTGAATTTAGGGGGTTCAACAAACTTTCTGGTCTTGGAGAAGAATATTACTGTGAACAAAGAAATACTTGGAGCTGCTCTGAAAGATGATGCAACTGCACAAAAGGCTAAGCTCATTAAGGAGTGTTTCAATATTTGTGGATTGGAATAGATAAGACGAGTGGCCACCAGATTTAAATGCCATTGAGAATCTCTCGTCCATCATAAACAGCTATCTATGAGGCCACACCTCATCTTTACTTAAGCTTATTCATCACATCCAGAACCTTACAGAGTCAGTCCCTAATCTCGCTCAAGGATTGTATCAGGCAGAAAACACAAGTATTAAACCCTCACTATATACGTGATAACCATTTTACCTTTTATATATCACCACTAGTTATACTGTTATTAAATCTATACTTAACATAATTCAATGGATGACAAAAGCCACAAGGGCCAATCAGATGTATCTGAGTCAACACACAACCCCATAAACTACATCAATAAGATCATGTTGTAGTAGTCAGGTTTAGTTCGCCTCTCCTCAACACCCCAAATGTCTAATCCCTTTCTTCTTTTCCAGGGTGCATGGGATGAAGATAAGAGGGGGACCTGATACACTTCTATCGTGCCCCCCCCCCCCACACAGGCGAAATTTGATGTGTAAATGAAAAGTTAATTTAGTTTAAGATGAAAGAGACTTTTGTGTTTACTAAATTTGTGAGTGAGGAAGTTCTCCGGATTGGAAGTGAGAATGCAAAGAGAGCTGCTGGACAAAGGACCAGGTGAGTATCAGTGTGTGTGTGAATGGGTATGAGTGCATATATGTTAGTGTTAAGGATGTTTGAGTGTGGCAGTGAATCTGTGACCGAAGATGCATTGTCCTTTTCAGCTCCTTGGTACTGGCTAGTCAATCGATATCCGAGCTTGAGAGGCAGTAGCAAAAAGAGGGGAAGCAAGCGCTTAGCTGATGCCCTCATCAATTAAGAAAGAGAATCCTGAATCAGCAGTCATTGAGAGTGGCCTCCTAGTCTCTAACACAGTGGTTGAAACTTGCGCATCCCAGTTTCATAAGCACAAAACATTCACCGAGTCTCAGAACCCTAAGGAATTCCAAAAAGAAAGCAGGCCCGCCTCCCTATTCCTCATTCACCCCAGCCATTCTTTCGCACATTACTGGTACCAGATATTAGGTAGACTGTTGCAACTAGACCCTATGTATATAGTTTTGGGGTGTGCACCATTTTGACGGCATGTTACTTAATTATATTTCTACTATTTACACCTTCTGGAAAAATATTTATATAAACTAGGAATAATAATGGGCCTAGAACTGATCCCTGAGATACACCACAGATAATATCCCCCCCACTATGACCTCACCCCAAATACCAGCCCCTGTTTCTGTCTTTCAGCCATTTCACTATACCATGCATTTTTAATTTGTGAACTAGTCTCTAAGGTGGAACCTTGTCAAAAACTTTGCTAAAATCTAGGTAAATTAGATCAACACTCTCTCCCTTATCTAATTGCTTAGTTACATAAACCATAAATCCACTAAGTTTTAACCCATGTTGAGCATCTTTTATTAAACTACCTCTTTCTAGATACTCAGAAATACTCTTCTTAACTAGCTTCCCTCCTAAGAATTTTACAAATTATAGATGTTAAGCTTACAGGTCTAAAGTTATTTGGGTCCTCTTTACTTCCCTTCAGAAAAATTGGCACTGCATTTGCTATTTTCCAATCATTAGGTATTTTTCCAAATTCCAGTGATCTAGTATATATCTTCTCAAGCACTATTTAAATACTTTCTATTTTCTTTAAGTAACCTAGAATGAATCATCTGGGCCAGATTCTTTAAGAATATTCAAGTCAATTATAAGCCCTTTAATGATTTATCCATCTATATTGACATTCAACACTTCATCCTTTTACCTATATAGTGATTTAGATTTTCAGCAGTACCTTCCTCCAGTAATCTTGGTATGCTCCTTTCTTCAAGAAATTTTCTTAGCCCTGTCATGATTCCACCATAATAGCTTCCTAATGACCTTTATTGGGATACTCTGCATTTGACTAAGAGGCAACTTAGTCTCAAGAGATATTTTGGTCTCCAAGGCTATTTGACATGCTCTTTCCAATGAGACCCCACCCCACCCCCCCTCCCCAAAAAGAGGATCAAAAACTGGTGTGATGGTCAAATAACTGATTTAACATTGGGTCATTTTTCACATTTTTCTGTTTGTGCCCAACTTTGATAGGGTCTAAATATAGAGATTATTAGACCTAGAAACTTCCAATTTGACAAACAGACTAAAATGTTAGATGCCACTCCAGGAAAAGAATTTGGTATCATATAACCCCAATGTTCAGGAGATATAGACTCATGAGTGCAGCACTGGTTGGTGTTACAGGTAATTTTTTTGCATTTTAAATCTCAGTTTGTGAGAAAATTAAGCTATTTGGGTCAAAAGTGATTTGATTTTTGAAACCCTTGCAAAAAAAGTAGGACAGACTAGTCATTTTCAGCACCTCAAAGCATATAGCAACTGAGTAAAGGCCCCCTAAAAACGCCTCCATGAAACTCCCAGTCCCAGTGTTTGGAGTAAAAAACAGGGGTACTGTATCTTAGAAACTATAGCCGTTACAGAGCTGAAATTTTGCACAGGTCCATTTGAGCCAAGTACCAACTTGTGTGCCAAATTTCATCAAAATCCAAGATGGTGAGGTGGGGCCGATTCGTAAAATTGGACCACTTGATATGGAATGACCCCACACCCAAGTTTAGGTCATTTCTTATATTTTTTGTTATTAATCCAAATATGATATTCCTTTTTGGCAGTTGGAAGCCAAAATGCAACAAATCAAGTTTGACTCCAAATTTAACAGATTTGGATTCAAAGACTTTTGCCGCATTTTACCTTCTTCCTACCAAAATAACATAAATCATACAAAATACTAGTAATATACTAATTAACTGAAAGGTGCTTACAGTTAAGTAAATATTATTATAAACAAAATTAGGAGCCAATTTGTCATTTATAACTTGTTTTGAGTAAAAAAAATCTAGCTTAAGTTGATTTTGAGGTTGATTAGGTTTATTAGTTTGCTTTTAAACTAGGTTAGGTTTTGTATTCATTTGGTTTGTATTTAGTATGTTATTTAAGGTTTGGGGTTTTTGACAGTGGTTCTCATTAGGTTTATTAGTTTGCTTTTAAACTAGGTTAGGTTTTGTATTCATTTGGTTTGTATTTAGTATGTTATTTAAGGTTTGGGGTTTTTGACAGTGGTTCTCATTAGGTTTATTAGTTTGCTTTTAAACTAGGTTAGGTTTTGTATTCATTTGGTTTGTATTTAGTATGTTATTTAAGGTTTGGGGTTTTTGACAGTGGTTCTCATTCCCAATGCACCCATAAAAAGCTTATTCTAGCTAATTTCTTACTCACCCGGTCACACCCACAAGATAAGCGTTGCCCTCAATCTTCAATTCAAAATGGTTGATCTATGTAGTGGGATTATGGCCACTGATGCTATAAGTTAATGTTGCATAAAACATGGGCTAATCCAAAAAGAAGTGGTAAATGGAGCAGTAATAAGTTTGATTTAGATTTAACACAAGAGAGAGAGATGCCAGAAATATTTGCCAATTAAAAAACAGATTTGGGGTGCTAATAATTTAGATACAAGTGCTTTCACTGCTGAAATAAAAGGCAATGCAGAAATGCTGGAAAATAGATTAAAACTAATTTTTTTTTTTTTTGCAGAAACAGTGGGCTGGTTGATTGTAGAATTACCCTTCTGGTTTCTATTCTAAAGCCATCGCCACCCATAATAAGAAATATATATATATATATATATATATATATATATATATATATATATATATATATATATATATATATATATATATATATATATATATATATATATAATGGGAATTATAAAAGCAGCAATAGTAAGCAAATAATTATATATTCAAAAAACATTGACACGATATAAAAAAATCAGTTTGTTGGGGCCTATCAAAAGATATCAGTGAATCTAGCCCAATATCCCTCCATAAGCTACACCCCCACAGATACTATCCTGAAAGGAACCAAACAAAACACCTATTCTAGCAAAACTTGATCCCTTGGCATAGCTTAAGTTAAAATTTATGATCTCTATGACAGTTGTGATAAAATGGCATGTGAACAAGTCATTAATCTATTGATTTAAAACTAAACCTGTTTAAATAACCTCCAGGATTGTTAAGATTAGTCTGCACAATTTTTTGGAAGCTACAGTAAACCCTCGATATAATGAATTTCGGATATACCGAACCACAAATTTCCTGGCCGAACTCCATGCTGCGACTCACTGGCTCATAGCTCAGTCAGCTGTGAACATCGTGCAGGAGTGGTTGTTCTGGCATTCTCTTCCTCTTCCTCCTCCTTCCTCTCTACACGAGTGCTACTTACTACTCCAAGGAATGAATGAACCATTGGATATAACGAACTTGGTTCATTATTTCCATCACTTTTAACGACCAACAGGTTTAACGAACTTTCAGCTTTAATGAATGCCCCCTCCCCTGCCCCATATAGTTTGTAATATCGAGGGTTTACTGTATTTTTTTGTTGCCAACCTTTCTATTTCTAGCCACTTTCCCCCAATTCCCTTAACTTTTTGTAGACTTGCCTACAATGATGTTTGGCAATTGCTTTTGAATTTGAATCTAATTCTAGGTTTTCAAATTGGGAATACTACTAGATTATTAAAAATAGCAGGGGGGGGTACCCCCCACAATTAAAGGGGGATATAGTTCCCCCCCATTTTGAAATTCCCTTCAAAATGATATAATACAATATGATGCGATTCCAATAACCTCCCACCCCACACCCAGAAAAGTCTAAATAAAAAAAAGAAAGACTTGTTTTAAAGCAAATATATATGAATTATCTATAATAGAGGGTGGTCACTTTCTGAAATACCCAAGCATAAAAGAGCCATTCTACTAATTCTTACTTGTTGCAGCAAAATTTTACCCATAGCCTAATGCGGGTAAATGCATTTATAAAAAGTTTAACTAAATATGAAAAAAAAAATGCTAGTAAACAATTCAAACAAATACACACACAACACAATTTCATGGATGACAAAAGCCACAAGGGCCTATCAAAGTTCATCCGCATCTGTCAAAACCCACCCAAAAAAGGCATCCATAGGATTGTGTCAGATCATGCATTTACAATATACAATTTGACATGCGCCTAGGTCCTTCTCATCCTCAACTGAATTCAGCCAATGCCCATCCATTTCATAGCTAAATTCCCTATTATCCCTTCCCATGTTAAGAACTTTACATTTTATTAGGTTAAAAGTCATCTGCCACTTATGAGCCCAAGCTAATAACGTATTTAAGTCACTCTGAACTTAAAAGCTACCCTAAACTTCTTTGACTACACCTGCCAATTTAGTATCATCAGCAAAAATTGACACTTTGCTGTTTACAGCCTCCCCAAGATCATTTATATAAACTATGAATACTAAAGGGCCTAGAACGGATCCCTGAGGTACGCCACTGATAACGTCCCTCCACTGTGACCTCACCCCATTCAGGAAACTGTGTTTCCTGTCTTTCAGCCATTCAGTTATCCAATTCAAAACTTTACCACATATCCCATGCATTTTTAATTTGTGAACTAGTCTCTTATGTGGAACCTTATCAAAAGCTTTGCTAAAATCTAAGTAAATTACATCAACATTCTCTCCCTTATCTAATTGTTTAGTAACATAATCCATAAAATCCAGTAAATTTGTTAAACACAATCTACCTCTTCTAAACCCATGTTGAGCATCAGTTATTAACCTACCACACTCTAGATGGTCAGAAATCCCCTTCTTAACTATCTTCTCAAGAATTTTACAAACAATAGGAGTTAAGGTTACCAGCCTAAAGTTATTTGGGTCCTCTTTACTTCCTTTAATTCTGCTCTTTAATTCTGATGGTGTGCATTTAAATTCACATGGTAAAAAGATTTTGGCAAATAGGCTTAAAGATGGAACAAAAATATTAGGTAAAAATTGACTAGGCCTAGGTCTAGATAAATATGAAGTTGTCAAGTCTGTCACTTGGAATATTGCTGTAAATGATGAATGTAGTGCGGGTAATCAAATTAAATTTATTAAGAATAAGGTTCAAAACAGAAAGGGTCAACTTCAAATGAAATTTTTCTATACTAATGCCAGAAGTCTTTGAAATAAGAAAGATGAACTTCATAGTTATATTTTGGAGGAAAGTTCAGACATAGTTTGTATTACCGAGACATGGATAAGTAAATATATTTTTAATGATGATATCTCAGAATATTTACTAGATGGTTACAAGTTATACTCATATGAGAGAATAAATTGGGAGGAGGTTTATTGGTATATGTAAAAAATTCACTCTGAGTAGTCTCCAGAATGATATTAAAAAAAGCAATAATGTTGAGTCAATCTGGGTTAAGACTATTGATGCAAAAGGCAAAAATAAACTAATTGGTATTTTTTATAGGCCTCCAAATAATAGCCAAATTGAGAATCAGGCTGCTCAATTTAAGCTGCTGAATAAATCTCAACATGGATTCAGGAGGGGAAAGTCGTGTTTAACAAATTTATTGAGTTCTTTGGAATTTGTTACTGTTAGTTTGAACAAAGGAAATAATGTTGATGCTATTTATTTAGATTTTAGCAAGGCATTTGATAAAGTTTCACATAAAAGATTAATTTGTAAACTCAAAAGTTTTTGAGTCGGTAATTATCTCAGCAATTGGATCTCAAATTGGCTCAGTTCCAGAAAGCAATTATGCTCAATGGTAAGAAATCTTGATGGAGGAATGTTGTAAGTGGGGTCCCCCAGGGAAACTAGGTTTTGATAGTGGTCAGGGAAATTTAATGGCTCAAAGTGAGGCAGGGAAAGGAAGCAAACACAGATTTGTAGAAGGTAGGCAGGCTAATGGAAGTGCTTTAGGGTTAAACTACTTGAGTAGTGAAAGTGGTCAGGGAAATACAAGAGTACAGGGTCGGGGAAAGAGAGAAAGGAGATGCAGAGGAGATAGGCCCTCAGGTGCTTCAGGGATAGGTGGGCTGAGTTGTCTTTACACAAATGCTCGTAGTCTTAGAAATAAGAAGGATGAATTATTTAGTTATATCATTCATGAAGATATAGATATAATATGTATAGTTGAATCATGGGTTAATGAAAATATATTTAATGATAATGTCAGTGAATTTGAACTAGAGGGTTATACTATGTACATTAGTCAAAGGAGAGATAGGACTGGTGGTGGGTTGATTATTTATATCAGAAATAGCATTTCTTCAAATCTAAATAACTCTATAAAGCAAGGAGAAGGTGAATCATTATGGATAGATATTAAGGTTGGTAAAAATAGGAAAATACACTTGGGAGCTTTTTATAGACCACCAGGACAGACTGATTGTATCGATGAGTTAATGATTAGGGAAATAAGTGAAGGATGCAAAGAAGATACAGTTATTCTTGGTGACTTTAATTTAACTTCTGTAGACTGGGAAAATATGATAGGAAGAGATAGAGCAAGTTGTAAGTTTATGGAGTGTTTTGAGGATAACTTTTTGATCCAATTTGTTAATAAGCCAACAAGGGGTGCCAATATATTAGATCTAATTCTTTCAAATGATGATCACTTAGTTCAAGGATTGAGTGTAGGGGAATCATTGGGAAACAGTGATCATCAGATGGTTCGGTTTAATTTGCAAATAGTTAAGGGTAGAACAACGACAAACTCCACGAAAATTCCAAATTTTTATAGGGGAGATTACGATAAATTACGCAGCATGCTAAATCAGATTAGGTGGGATATAGAATTCCATGGAAAGAATACTTATGAGATGTGGGATATTTTTAAGACTATATTAAACATGGTTCAGGAACAGTGTATTCCGATGAAGTCTATTAGGAAGAAATGTAGGAAACCATTATGGTGGAACCAAGAAATAGCTAATAAAGTTTCAGAGAAAAAAAGGGCATACCAGAGATTACAAAGTGAGAGTAGTTTAGATAATTTAAACCATTATAGGTCAACCAGAAATGAACTAAATAAGATTATTAAGAAGACCAAAAGGACAGCAGAAATTAATTTAGCTAAAAATAATAATAAAGATCCTAAAAAATTCTTTAGCTATTATAGAATCAATAATCAATCTAACAGTGATAAAATAGGGCCTATTAAATATGAAGAGGTTTTGAAAGAATCTGATGAGGAAATAGTAGAGGTCCTTAATGATCATTTTGCTTCAGTATTCACAGAAGAGAAACCAGTTAGATTAATTGATGATAATTCTAGGTCAAGGGAAGTAGTGATAAATTCTATTAATATAGACAGAGAAGAAATTAAAGGGCTTATAATTCAGTTAAATACTAGTAAGGCATCTGGCCCTGACAACATTCATTCTAGGATACTCAAAGAAGGTGTAGAAAGTATTGCAGTAGCTCTTGAGCAGATATTTATTAGATCACTAGAGTCTGGAGAAATACCAAATGATTGGAAATTGGCAAATGTAGTGCCAATTTTTAAAAAGGGAAGCAAAGAGGACCCAAATAACTTTAGACCAGTAAGCTTAACTTCTATAGTCTGTAAAATTCTTGAGAAGATGGTTAAGAAGGGAATTTCTGATCATCTAGAGAGTAGCAGGTTAATTAATGATGCTCAGCATGGTTTTAGAAAAGATAGATCGTGTTTAACTAATTTACTGGATTTTATGGATTATGTAACTAAAGAATTAGATAGGGGTGAGAAAGTTGATGTGATCTACTTAGATTTCAGCAAAGCTTTTGATAAGGTTCCACATAGAAGACTAGTTCATAAATTAAAGCTGCATGGGATATGTGGGAACGTTTTAAATTGGATAACTGAATGGCTGAAAAATAGGAAACAGAGAGTTGTACTGAATGGAGTGAGGTCAGAGTGGAGGAATGTTATTAGTGGCGTACCTCAGGGATCAGTTTTAGGCCCTTTATTATTTATAATCTATGTAAATGATCTTGGGCAAGGTGTAAATAGCAAAGTGTCAATTTTTGCTGATGACACTAAATTGGCAGCTGTAGTCAAAGAGGTTGAGGGTAGCTTTAAAGTGCAGGGTGACTTAGATAAGCTGTTAGCTTGGGCTCAGAAGTGGCAGATGACTTTTAACCTTAATAAATGCAAAGTTATTAACATGGGGAGAGATAATAGGGAATTTAGCTATGAGATGGATGGATATTGGCTTAATTCAGTTGAAGATGAGAAAGACTTAGGAGTGGTAGTAGATAGGTCACTGAAATTTTCAAAGCAGTGTATTGAGGCAAAAAATAGAGCAAATAGGGTGCTAGGTTACATTAAAAGAAACGTTAGCTACAAGAGTAAGGAGGTCATCCTTAAACTATACAACTCTTATGTCAGGCCACATTTAGAGTACTGTATACAGGCATGGTCACCACATTTTAGACATGATATAAACTTATTAGAGTCAGTACAAAGGAGGGCAACAAAAATAATACCATCCCTGAAGCACCTTCAATATGAAGATAGACTGAGGGTATTAAATATGTTTTCATTTGAAAGAAGGTGTGTGAGGGGAGATATGATTGAGCTTTTTAAAATCTTTTCTGGGATGGATAAATTAGATTTCAGCAAGTTATTTGAGTTAGAAGGTAGTAATAGAACTAGAGGCCACCACTTAAAGATTAAAAAACAGAGGTGCAGACTGGATGTTAGAAAATATTTTTTCACTAACAGAGTGGTGGATTATTGGAATAGTTTGCCACCTGAGACTGTAGACAGCCCAAACTTGAATGTTTTCAAGCGCAGATTGGATGATTATATGGGGATGGAGGGTTAATTTCTTACTTTTTGGTATGTGGATATGTTTCTTGACTCATTCCTGTGGATGCAGTTTCTTTTTATTGTATATTTTGGGGGATTTTGATTTTGTTTTTGACAGACTCCTATGGAGGCTTTAAATTATATATTGTAGATGCATGGTTGGACATTCCTATGGATTGTTAAATTGTATATTGTAGCTGCATGATCTGACAAAATCCTATGGATGCATTATATGGGTGGGATTTGATGGATACGGATGACCTTTGATAGGCCCTTGTGGCTTTTGTCATCCGTTAAATTATGTTATGTTATGTTATGTTATGTTAGGGCTCAGTTATTGGCCCACTTTTGTTTATTATTTATGTAAGTGATTTGGAAAGGGGTTTAAGAAATAAAATCTGGAAGTTTGCTGATGATACTAAGTTAACAGCATCAATTTCCATTATTTCTGATTTTACTTCACTTCATTTTCCATCTTTCTGGTTGGGCAGAGAGATGGAAAATGAATTTTAATACTGATAAATGTAAACTTATGCATTTAGGGTCTAATAATGAAAATGTCTTGATGCGAGAAATAGAGGAAATAAAATATTGGGAATAATAAATAGGAATGTTTCATATAAGAGTAAAGAGGTAATTTCAAGATTCTACAATTCTTATATTTGACCACACAGAGTATTGTGCTCAGGCCTGGACCCAGTATTATGTAGGGGATATGGATTTACTCGAAGGTGTTCAACAAAGGGCGATCAGATTAATTCCTAGTCTAATTAAAAAGTTATGAAAATAGATTAAAGGAACTTAACATGTTTTCAGTTAGGCGTAAGTTTCTTAGAGGGGACATGATTCATGTTTTCAAATTATTATATGATTTAAAAGAAAAGGGATGGGAAGAGTTTTTTGAATTGGATAATAACTAGAACAAGAGATCCTAATAAGAAAATAAAAGAAAAGGCAGTGCCATTTGAACCTTTGTAAGAATTTCTTCAGTAATAGAATAGTCAATTTTTGGAATAGTTTGCCATATGATATTGTAAATATTAATAGCACTAATGGCTTTAAAAATAAGTTGGACATCCATATGGATAATTTAAATATAGTATAATAAGACTCAAATTTTATAGTATCTATATGTCTGTGTATATACGAGGGGCGGTCAATAAGTTTTGCAATTCGGATATAAGGAAAAGTGTATTATTACTTTTCAATATAACTACCCTCAACTTCAATGCACTTGCACCACTTGTCCCTGAGGCTTCGAATTCCTGACAACCAGAAATCTCCCGACTGCTGTTCAATCCACTCTTGGACGGTGAGCTGGACATCTTCATCGTCCCCAAACCAGTGTCCACACAGTGCATCCTTGAGCTGTCGGAATAAAAAGTAGTCGCTAGGGGCCAGATCTGGACTGTAGGGGGGATGGTTGAGCTCCTCAAATCTGCACTCGCGCAGGGCAGTTTGTGCAACTCTGGCCTTGTGGACTTTGACAACGTTGAAGTCGATCATGGGGGGGTGAGATTTCTAGGGACCCAACAGGCAGGGTCCTTAGTCATGGCCAAATTGTCTTGGATGATGTTGCTAAAACTGTCATGTGATATTCCAAGTTCTCGCTCGATTTCTTCGACCTTTACATTGTCCTCGTTGGTCATGTCTGACGGGCATCATCTTCAAGGGACTCACGACCATGACGGAACTTCCTATTCCAGTGAGCAATGGTTGCATAGGAAAGGGCGGTGTCGGTGTACACTGCAACCATGCGTTCATGGATCTCTTTTGCATTCTTGCCTTCCTCGGTCAAAAATTTGATCACTGTGCAGTGCTCAATCTCCTCCATTGTTGAAAAAATTGTGACTAACGATCTGCGATCAGCTACTGCTTCTTAAATAGACGAGGCAGGAGCGTGCGGCTGCAGGTCCTGACTTGTCATAACTTGTCCTAACACCCCCACAAACAGCCATCCCCCTTCCTCTATTTTGCCCTACCAATTCGCAAAACTTATTGACCACCCGTCGTATGTCTATATATATGTTTGTGTATATGTATATATATATTTGAAACTTATGACAATGCTCCTTGAGGCAGAGATAATAGTTTAAATCTTGTATAAGGCAAGAAAACCTTTTCCAGAGAGTAGGATAATCATGCAACATTGCTACATTGGTAAAGACAGGAAAACTACATGATTTACACTATCGGCACATGCAAGCATAAAATAATTTAACAGTCATAACAACATATTTTTCAATGTACAATAGTGTAAATAAATTTAGCTGCGTTGATGTGGATGATTATGAGGATTTGAATTCTATAGTGGGAGTTTGGTATAAGATAAATTTCATTGCTCCTTAGTCGGCCAAAATATTAGCTTATATTATATTTTGTTTATATTGTAAATATTCGCTGTATTTTTTTTATAAGAACATTTTTAGTGAAAAACTTTTGTATGTGGGTCTACTCAACCTTGTGGTTTGTTGTGGAGTCACTTTCTTTCTTTCTTATGTTCATTCAATTAGATAAGGGAGAGAATGTTGATGTAATTTACTTAGATTTTAGCAAAGCTTTTGATAAGGTTCCACATAGGAGACTAGTTCACACATTAAAAATGCATGGGATATGTGGTAAAGTTTTGAATTGGATGCTGAAAGACAGGAAACAGTTGTGCTGAATGGGGTGAGGTCACAGTGGAGGTACATTATCAGTGGTGTACCTCAGGCCCTTTAGTATTCATAGTTTATATAAATGATCTTGGGGAGGCTGTAAATAGCAATGTGTCAATTTTTGCTAATGATACTAAATTAGCAGCTGTAGCCAAAGAAGTTGAGGGTAGTTTTCAAGTGCAGAGTGACTTAAGTAAGTTATTAGCTTGGGCTCACAAGTGGCAGATGACTTTTAACCTAAAAAAATGCAAAGTTCTTAACATGGGAAGGGATAATAGGAAATTTAGCTATGAAATGGATGGACATTGGCTGAAGTTTTCAAGGCAGTCTATTGAGGCAAAAAATAGAGTAAATAGGGTGCTAGGATACATTAAGAGGAATGTTAGATACAAGAGTAAAGAGGTTATCCTTAAATTCTACAACTCGTATATTAGGCCTGATTTAGAGTAATGTATAAGAGCATGTTCACCACATTTTATTTAAACATGACATCAACCTGCTAGTCAGTACAAAGAAGGGCAACAAAAATAATACATTCCCTGAAGCACCTTGATAATGAAGATAGACTGAGAGTACTAAATATGTTCTCATTTGAGAGAAGATGTATGCGGGGAGATATAATTGAGCTTTTTAAAATCTGTTCTGGGATGGATAAGTTGGATTTTAGCAAGTTATTTCAGTTGGAAGGTAGTAATAGGACTAAGGGTCACCACTTCAAAATTAAAAAACAGGTGCAGGTTGGATGTTAGAAAATATTCACCAATAGAGTGGGATATTACTGGAATAGTTTGCCATCTGAGACGGTGGACAATCCAAATTTGAATGTTTTCAAATGCAGATTAGATGATTATATGAGGAGGTAGGGTTAATTTTGGGGGGGATTCTGGACTCATTCCTGTAGATGCAGTTTTTTATTATTGTATTTTACGATTGATTTGGAATTTGACGAGTCTTGATGATGATGCTTTTAGTTTTTTATGCCTTTCCTGTGTATGTCTAATAGTATATTGTAGATGGATGGTCTGACGTACATAAAATTATATTGTTATAAAAATAATGCTCTCTATAATAAACTGAAGTAATATAAAATCAAATAGGCCTATACAATAGATAAGGGATCCTCTGTAAAATATTATTAATCTTTAGAATTACCAATATTTTAAGAATATACATTGAATATTATAAGGTTATATAAATAATTACCGCACTTTCCCAAGTAATAAAAGGGGGGAAAAAGGCAGATAAACCTGAAGATTGGCAGCGCGCCCGAAAAAGGGGGGGGGGGTTCAGACCAAACGAAACTAAGTTGCATTTATGTTTCGTTCACCCAAGCATAAATATTCATACACGTTTGGTTAAATAAAAGGTAAATATGTAGATTAGTGGCCCGACCGAAAAAAAATTTGGGGTGTAAATATTATCGTTCACTTGTGTCGGAATATTCATACGTGTTTGAGTCCTTTTCGAATTATTATTCTATAAACAATTAGGATTATATACTTGGGGGCTGTACCCCCCAGACCCCCCCAAAATTTAATGAAACTCAGGATCATTGTAGTGTGGTTCACCCATTGTGTTTACCCCCACATGAGCCGTCAACTTAAATGTACTCCAAAAACGTGAAACATTTTAGAACACGGACGAAATAGTAGGTCCCATCGTTCACGCAGATAATCTACATATTTACCAAATAAAAATGTTAAAACCTTATCCAACAGTGATATCTCACCCACGAGTAGTTCCCTTGAATTTTGAAATATATTGGAACAGGGATGAAATATTTTGCATCCCATCAGCCACCCCACTGATCTTCAGGTTTACCAAAAGGCAAACCATGACCTTTTTCTATTTACACCAATGTTTTTTATCATTATTGCTTTTAGAGAATATCCCCACCACTAATTTTGGACATCAAATATATTTTTCCGGTGTATTTAGAGATCAGGACACATGATATTCAAAGCCACTGCAAATGGCCTACCTTAGAGTTAGCAATTTTCGGCGAAAATAGCGATTTACAGGGATGATCATGAATACTTAACCAACCACCACACTTGTTTGAATCCAGGTTGCAGACATTTGTGGAAAGTTTACATCAAGTTTTATCCAAATTTTGTATTGTAAGCTTTATCAAAGTTTGGAACCTATATCGAATGACTAATATAAGAAAATAATTACAGGTACGAACAATGTGTCAAAAACTAACGTTTTCTCGAGAGGAAAGCCTTCTGAATAGGCCTACTTCAGTAATTGATACACAAAATTAACAAATTTGACAAAAGTGAAGAGCAAGTATTATTACAACTCTAGTACACCATTATTCTAGGTATCTTACCTGTTGTTCTCATAAAATACATAAAAAAATAACAATAAGTTGAATAAAATATTTTTTTACAAATCCCGGAGTGAACCCGAATAACCCGTAAAAGAGAATACATAAACAATTTATGATTGTTTTCTTCTTTGGAGGATAAAGAGCCGCGCACTAAATTTTCAAAATTCAACCAAGAGAAAGAAAGCAATTAAATGCCGATCACAATCAATAATATTAAGATAATTCGAATACAAAAGTTCATCATTATTAATTTAATTAATATAAAATCTTTTTTCAATAAAATCAATACTTATGGCCAAGAGAGAGTAAGACGAATAATAAAATTTTAAATAATCAGAGAAGTTTCATAGCACAGGGTGAGCAACATATAGCAAAACATAATTCAACGGATGGCACAAGCAATAAAAGCATATCTAAGGTCATCTGAGTCATTGTTTGGAGCATTTCTTACCCTAGTTTTCATTCGTCAAACTAAATAAGTATATTCAGGTATAGATATTTTTAGGGAAATTTTTACCTTTTTACGAACTTAGAAATTTTTTCAATCCCAAATTTTCACCCTATTCATAACATAAAATATAATCGATCGCATACATGCAGTATTTACTACTACCCCAATAATCCTAGGACTTACATGCGATATTGCTTCTTATACACTTTCACGACGGCTTCAATATCCATGCTTGAGACGATATCATCAGCGACGACGGGGATCTCCGGGCATACCCCAATCAAATCAGCTTACATCCCAAAGCAGGTCAATTTAACACCATATGAGTTAACTAGGTTGGCAGAGTGGCTGCAACTATGCGAACTCATAATGTCTGGTAGCAGATTCAAGGATATAAAAAATCATGTTAGTTCCACAATGTCTTACAATAAGTATTTTCAGTCGTTTCCAAAATAATATATTCAATAGCGCGTGGCCAGGTGTGTGGAGATATTAGAAAGATGCCAACAGTCATGAATATGGAAGAGCGGAGGTAGACAACAGGTTATATTGGAATTGAAGACTAATAAGTTATCTAACACTGTACACATTCATTTTGTTACTTAAAGAGGGTGTAGGAAAAGAGCAATGCAGTAGCTCCTTGGAAGATATATCCTAGATCACTAAAGTTGTGAGAAATACCTAATGATTGGAAAATAGCGAAGGTAATGCCAATTTTTGAGAAGGGAAGTAAAGACGACCCGAAAAACCTGAGACTGGTAAGCTTAACTTCTATAGTTTTTAAAATTCTTTAAGATAGTTAAGAAGGGGATTTCTGACCATCCTGAGAGTGGTAGGTTAATAAATGATACTCAGCATGGGTTTAAATAGGATAGATCATGTTTAACAAATTGACTAGATTTTATGGATTTTGTAACTAAACATTTAGATAAGGGAGAGAATATTGATGTAATTTACTTAGATTTTATCAAATCTTTTGATAAGGTTCCACAAACAAGAATAGTACACAAATTTAAAATACAAGGAATATGCGAGAGAGTTTTGAATTGGATAGCTGAATGACTGAAAGACAGGAAACAGAGAGTGGTATTGAATGGGGTAAGCTCACAGGAGTGGGGGTATCAGTAGCATATCTCAGGGATCAATCTTAGACCCATTATTATTCATACTTTTATATAAATGATCTTGGGAAGGCTGTAAATAACAAAGTGCCAAATTTTGCTGATGACAAAAAATTGGCAGCTGTAGTAAATGAAGTTGAGGGTAGATTAGGCTAAGATGTGGCAGATGAGTTTTAACCTTTGGAAAGATGGAAAAGTATCAACATAGGAGATAATAGGGAATTTCTCTATGAAATGGATGGACATTGGCTGAATTGAGTTTAGGATGAGAAGGACTTAGACGTAGTAGTAGATAGGTGGGTGAAGTTTTCAAAGCGTTATATTGAGGCAGAAAATAGAGCAAATAGGGTGCTAAGATACAGTTGTGCAACCCGAATTGCTAGGAAAGTAGGCATGTAGCACCCAAATTGCAAGGAAAGTAGGTCTATGGCAATCAAAGTACAGGATATGTAGGCCCAAACAGGAACCCCCCTAAATGGGTGCCCAGTGGATCTATGAAATCCTGAAAATGGGTACATGCATGAATTGATGAAATAAAATACCATGTAATACATAGTGAATTAATATAAAATAGAGAAAATACTATATCACAATTGGATATATATTAAGAAAGTATGAATCGAGCAAAGCGAATAGCTGGAGTTCTCACGCGGCCACACACAAACATACGCACGCTAGGAAACAGCTGTCGAACGGAACGATCTCAATGATAGATAACAGAGACAAGCTGAACAAGTACAGGGTAATGTATGCTTTGACCGGTTAAAATTCCCGAGAAACTGTGAAATGCAAATGGTCTCTCTGATAGATGATAGGCCTAACCGTTACAAATATGTAGGTTCATTAGAAGCACATAACTCTTGTTACTCCGCACAACGAAGAAACTGACGAAAATATTCCTGATCTTTGGCTCACCCCGTTGCCCAGGTCAAGTGAAACAATCACGCCCATTGGAAACGATATATATATATATATATATATATATATATATATATATATATATATATATATATATATATATATATATATATATATATATATATATATATGTATATATATATATATATATATATATATATATATATATATATATATATATATATATATATATATATATATGAAATGAAAAACTCACAAAGTATCACGTGAGGGTAGCAAATGAATGCAATGTCCCGCAGGAAAAAATGAAATGGTGTTTCCGAGTACTTTCGAACTTTATTAAGTTCTTTATCAAGGATAACTACAAGAAATAATATTATATTAGAGGTATATATACGAAAGAAAAGTATAAAAGACCGCCTCAAAAACAAGAAATCACCAATGAGGAACAAGGAAGGGGGAAAGTAAAGATTCACATTAAGAATGAAAAGAAGCAGGTAGTGAGGTCAAACTGAGAAGACGAAAGGGTAACAGATTAAAAGAAATGGAGATAGCCTAACGAGGAAGATTATGAGAAACGAGGAGTGTGAAAGAGTGGGGAAAATACAGTGTACATAACAGAGAAATGACATAATGAAAAAAAAGCAACAAATTAGGTCTACATAACTAAAGATTGTATATAAAACTAAAGATAAATGACAGAACTAATTTCTTTAAGTATTTATTTTTTAATTATAACATCTATTTTATATAAGCCAGCAGAAAGGTTAAAATTATCACATTGGCTTATAAAAGCACATTAAACGACATTCCTATTTATAGGGTCATTAGAACGATAAATAAATTTTGTCGAGTTCCAGTTAATTAGATGGTCCTTATTTGACATGTGGACAAAGAAAGCACTGTTATTTTCCCCTGTTCGGACATTATATTTATGTTGATTTTTTCCTGAGGGACATATATATATATATGTATATATATATATATATATATATATATATATATATATATATATATATATATATATATATATATATATATATATATATATATATATATATATATATAAATATTGTTCGAAAACTAATGGTACAAAGTTTGACAGTGGGTATGGAACCTAAAGTATCGGCGATACTGATTAATCGATAACGTGGAAAAATATCGGATAACCCGATATCGTTATCGCGATAACGCGCATCCTATGGGCATTATCCTAGAACCGCAAATATGGCAACAGTTGTTTAATTTAATGTTCGTTTGCCATCAGTGAACATTGTAAAATAGCTCTGACAATATAAATCGCTTAACAAATTCTGAAATGGCAGATATTCACATGGCATATGGTTCGGCAAATTGCAATGCTAGATTGGCTGCTCGATTGTATGCAAAGAATTTTCTCAACCGTCATTTGCCTGATCATCGCGTTTTTACCAGGGTGCATCAACGGCTGCGAGACACTCGGAGTTTTCAGGTAAACAGGAGAGAAGTGGGTGGTCGTCGTGGGCGAGTTAGCGCTGAGAACGAAATGCGGATACTCCAACATTTTAATACAAACCCACGTACAAGCATTCGGGCCGCGGCACATGCACTTGGAATGCGCTATCACTCATTAGTATGGCAAACAATCTGTGATAACGGCCTCTGCCAGTAACATTTCTAGAGAGTGCAAGAACTCCTACCAGCCGACTTTAACCCTTGTCAACAGTTTACACGTTGGTTCATGAATGAAACCATTGAAAATAATGAGTTTCCAAAGTATGTGCTCTTCACTGATGAAGCTACTTTTACGCTCGGTGGGGTGTTTAACACACACAACTTACACATGTGGCAGAATGAAAACCCTCACCGGTTCAGTGTTAATGCGGGGGCTGGTATTATAGGTACCAATTTGGTTGGGCCCTATGTGTGTCCAACGCATTTAATAGGAGATCACTATGCAGTATTTCCACGGGAGTTATTGCCTGACATTCTGGACGATGTGCCTTTGGGTATTCGACGTTAAATGCGGTTACAATATGACGGCGTCCAGCTCATGGCTCAAGGAATGTGTGACAATACGAGTATCTAGACCGTACTTTTCCCAACAGATGGATAGGACGCTTTAGTCCAGTGCCATGGCCAGCGACTTCTCCAGATATGACACCTTCAGACTTCTACCTGTGGGGCCACATGGAGAGTTAGATTTATAAACCCCCAGTGGAAACAGAGATGGATCTTGTTGGAAGGATAGTGGACGCTGCAGGACTCCTTGTGGATAATCCACGAGTGTTTGATCGTGTTCGGGAAACGCTTCTGCGTAGGTACCAGACCTGCATTGTCGTACAGGGAGGACATTTAGAACACTTATTGTAATTTCAATTCCATAATAAATTATGTACTCAAATGTGTTTCCCTCACCTACTACTCTAGGGACTGCCCCCACCATGGTTAGTTATACTATACTCAACTTTACGATTCGATATCTCGAAAACGATCGATTTTTGGATTTACTTATTCTTGTAAAAGTCATTCTATTGGTTTTTTTATACCTACTGTCAAAGTATGTACTATTACTTTTCGAACACCCTGTACATGCAAAAAAATAATCAACAAAAAGCACATGATCTAAGATGCTTGAAATATCCCAAAGGAAAATAATACACAGAACCAGGCAATGGCTTCGCCACTCCCCCTATGGGGGGAGCTTGCGCTTCACTACTAAGATTAAAATTTAAAATCTGAAAAAAAGCAGGCATGGTTAAATTTTTATAAATTTTCTGAACTTCGCTAATTAAAATAATTTTAAAAAGGAACTCTGAACTAAATTTCAACCCTTTCAAAATATCACGTTGCTAAAATATAGAGTTATAGAAGATATATAAAAATAAATTTTCTGAACTTCACGATTTGTAATTCTTTGGGTTTAAAAAATTTCACAAAATTTCGATACTTATATTTATTTCAGAACTTCACTATTATGTTTTTTTATATGATATACAATTATAGAGTTAGTGATGATGTTAAGCCCAAGCGCTTTCCTGCTTGCATCATCAGGGGCACAAGTACGGATATTTAAAGCATATATATATATAGTCGCGACTAATGATTTTGGCAAAAAGTGTTCTCTGCCTATTACATGTAAAATACTTTCTGAATATCATTTATTCGGCATTAATATTGTAGATGATTTGTGTGACTACTAATTATTCAGTATAACTTTGCAAACTATAGTTTTTTGATAAAATTTTGGTTTGGTGACATTTCCTTACTAGTGGACATCACACGCCTCCTCGTGATTTCAAGCTGGAATCGTATGAAAAATAGTAATTGAATAGCCAGAACAGTAAATATAGTTATTTATGATGTCAACACCCATCAATGATTAATTGGTAATGTATATTGCGTAAAATGTATCGATTGCTCTAAATATTACTTTGGCCAATCAGGTAAATGTTTAAAAAAAAACGAATTTCTCAGCATAAATATAATGTCCGTCGTAGCGAAGAAAGCAGCTCATTTTATGTTCATATGTCATATCTTAATCACAATATTGATTGGAATTCTGTTAAAATCATCTGTCATAATATCGATTTAATTTCACGAAATATCATTGAATCGACCTTTATTAGTAAATTCCCAAATTTTAATTTAAGTCCTGGCTTATATAAACTCGATGTTTATTTTTAAAATTACATTCACAATGTACTGTCGAAACTTTTAATTTGAGACTAAATATTTATATTAATCTTAATAAACTATTTATTTTTTTTTATCTATGTAGCTTAATGTTTATGTTTGTGTATTTTCTTTTTCGTTTGAGTTAAGTCTTAAGAACATTTGTACTTATTCTACTTTGGTTTTAAAATCCTGACCTCTGATGTTAATCTCTCACTCAGTTTTCTCCCTCCCTAATTACTTAGGCAGTATTTTAATCTTCTAGTCAACCTGTAGTCTTATGAATTTACATGATTTAATGATCTTAGTTTGTATTTATCTTCGCTCCTCCTAAGGTTTCCATTTCATATTAATTCATTTTGTGGATTGGGTTTTTTTTTTTTTGTTATTCCTTGATAGAGAACTCGCGATAAAGAATAAAGTTTGAAAGTACTTGGAATTCTCGTATTAATTTTCCCTGTGGATTTGTTGCATTTATTGTTTACTCACGCGATACTTTGTAAGTTTTCTATATATATATATATATATATATATATATATATATATATATATATATATATATATATATATATATATATATATATAGTACAAGAAGGAGAAATTGGACGCGAATGAGCAATGAAGCAAGAAACAGGAGTTTTTTAGAGGTACGAGAAAGGGACATTAGAAGAAGACTAGAATCAAAGAGAGCAGAGGGCGGCACAATGAAGGCAATCCTTTACCGAGAAGACAGAGATAACGCCAGGGGAATTTCCAACTTTTTTCCCCTGGCGTTATCTGTCTTCTCGGTAAAGAATTGCCTTCATTGTGCTGCCCTTTGCGTAAGAAGAGCGTAAGAAGAAAGAGAAGGTTAGGAGGTTGGTAATATATTTGTTTGGAGTAGAAGTAGTGGGTGAGAAGAGGAATCGGAATTTAAGGAAGGAGAAAGGTATTTAATATACATGGATTCAAGAATCCTTAGTGATATGGGATCAGGGGCGGTTTTCAAATGTGAACAGAACCTCGCCCTCATCGAGCGCACCGTACTACCTATGTATCTTCCCAGTTTACAATTGGGGCAAGTAAACTCATAAATAACGGAGCACTTCGCTTCAAGCGGGATTCTGTCCTTACAATTGAAGTATAATCCTATGTGGTGTCTATTTATGAATATATATATATATATATATATATATATATATATATATATATATATATATATATATATATATATATATATATATATATATATATATCATGAGCGAGAGAGAATGATGAAATAAATCAAACTTCAACGCAGGAAAGAGAATACGGAATAATTTTTCTTCGGAAACAACTATTTCTTACTTCGAAAAAATACGAACTGGGATGGGATTGAGATCAAGGCGGTTGCTCGCTGCCTCAATGTGCACGGTTGGAATCCCACTCCAGCTCGGATTTTATCGAAGTAAGAAATAATTATTTCCGAAAGAAAGATTATTCCGTTTTCTCTTTCCTGCGGTGTAGTTGGATATATATATATATATATATATATATATATATATATATATATATATATATATATATATATATATATATATATATATATATATATATATATATTTATATAT